>OX328125.1:26123159-26162655 GCA_946811695.1 Gonocerus acuteangulatus
CTCTTATGACTGTATATTATAAGTACTTGATTTACAGTTCATCATAATTTTAGTTATAATATATATGAAATAATCAACATAAGATACATTTTAAAATCTAAATATAAGAAATGTGTAAGCAATCAAGTGGGGAAAAATAATAAACTGCTGTAAATGATAGTTCATTTATCGTACAGTCCAGTATTCATACCTAAATTAATAATCCCTTTTGCTAAATTTTGAAAATTACAATTAGACTTCTAATAAAAAACACAATTCTTATTTTTCTTTCTTAATGTAGCTTATCTAATGAAAATTGAAAGGCAACCGTCTATCCTAGATAGAAAAGGATGGTAACCTATAGATACTCATCCAAAAAAATGGATGTTAAAAATAAAATACATAAATTTATTATTAAACAAATTATTATTATATAAATTTATTATTTAGCATTTTTCTTTCTCCTTTCTAAATGATACATAATATAGAAATCTAATTGTCATTTTTAAAAAAGGCAATCCAACATGAGAGGTCAATATAAAATAGAAATCAGGAATATATGGGAAATGCGTGAATGAAAAAACGAATAATCAACCTGTCAGGTCTCCTATGAAAAACATATTTCTGCCTTTAATTTTGTTATGCTTTAAAATAAAGTGAATAGGAAATATGGAAAATGAGAATTTGACATTAATTTTGAACACAAATGTAAAAAATGAACTCATTATCACTTCACTAAGGCAAGAACAATGCCATGGTGAATAGACCAGTCCTTGAACAATCACTTTACTAGCAATTTTGAAAGGCTTAAGAATAGTTTATTAGGAAATATATGTGAAAATAAGTCTAGCTATAGAAGTAAACATAGATTATTTAAGTACCTGTATGGAGGTTAATATCGCTGATACATCATATGTTGGACTCCATCTATTTTGTAAAATATCTAAACAAATACCACCATCAGCATACACATTCGGATGAAACATTTTCGATACAAATCTTACTGTAGGAGGTTTATTAGGATATTCTTCTGTAAATTCTACAGTTAATTTAAATGTGCCGTCCTCAAAAGGTGTATCATGAGGTCTAGAAACAAATAAATCAGTAAACAAATGATAAAGTAATAGTGAGCAAAACATTTCACATTTGTAATTCATCTCAAGACTGTGTAGATAGGTAATTTGGAAATTCAATAAAAATTGAAAATTATTACCCAAATATTACTGCATTCCATATCATAATATTATTGTCAGTAGGAGCACCACTAACACCAGTTGGAGGGTCTTCCTGCAACCTGGAATCATGAAAAATTAAATTTACGTCCAACACAAATAACAACTTTTTGTTCTCATTTAAGAATTCATTTTTAAATAAATAGAACACAAATTAAAGTGTATCAAAATTCATATTTAATTGAACCATTTGCAAATTATAATAATCTTGTCAAGGAAGAAATTTCATGATAGCAAAAAATTTTGGGGCAAGAAAAAATTAGTGACAAAAATATAACAGTTTGTAATCACAAATAAATTATTGAAGAGATGTCAACTAGTTAAAATTGTAAAGCAATCAAAACTACACTAATTTGCACTACAATTTAAAATAATTATTCAGATCATACACTTCAATGTGTTTACTGATAGGGCAAATTGTCAGAGAAAAAATATCAACATTACCTTTTAAAATCCCTCATTAAACGCCTTCTAGCGGGAGTGGACATTCTTAGTTAAATTAGGATGATCGTCAGTCTCAATAGTTTTTTTCTTTAATTTGTCTTTAAACAAATTCTATCTTAAATTTAATTAATTTGGGTAACGTCAGGAAAACTACTTCCTAACCTTAAGCTAACTCAGACCATAAGCAAAATAAATTTCCATCTTTATATCAGGTACACCAACTCTCATACTTAAAAAATAATATCCAATATAAATAATTTTTCACTGGATATCGTAAACAACTGAATTAAAAGTCTTTTTTAATAACGTTTTACATGATGGGCATGATATTTAATGATTACCATCCCTATTATTTTAAAACATGATTTAATCACTTGATTTCTTCTAAATTGATAAATATTGTTATCAGCTTATCAGCCCTTGGGGTTTTCTTATTTTATTTTTTTAATGTTTTGGGCGTTCTATTTAGTCGGGTTTAGATTATTTTTCAAGATATTACACATGAAATACTTTACAAAAGCCCCCCTCTTTCTACAGCAATCAGTAATTTGTCTCTTCAGGATATAACGTTCCCTTGACACAAATCTCAAAAAAAGCAAAACATAATGCTTGTGTATTAGAGAGTGTGGACCCAATATTAAGCTAAATGAGGTGGTTAGCTAAAATCAGTCAAATTACTTTAATTTTATTTTTATTGTTTACATTAAGCATAAATCTCGTCATGCATAGGGATTCTTCCAACAGTCGGTGGCTGTTGGATCGGATCGGAACGGGTCCAGTGTAGGTGCACACTTAGAATTTTCAATTAAAGGGAGTGGCTAATTGATTTTCATTGAATGGAATAGCGATAGTTAAATAAAACAGATATTAGAAATGCTCATTAAAATTACAAATAATAATTAATGCCATTTATGGCTCTTTCAGGGGCAGAATGGTTCTTACATCCGTCAAGCGTTTTGATCCAGGATAACCGTTGTTTTCAAATTCTATACGATTTCATTTTTTTGGGGTTTGGCTGGGTCGACTGATTGGGTCGTTAGCACCGTTGGAAATTGTTCACTTTTAGCATATGATGAAACAATTCAATTAAAAATTCCTCTGTTTATGACTATTTTCAGTTTTATTAATTTATTACGTATGACACCATGGGCGTATATAAGGGGGGGGGCTCATTAATGCAAGCTCACTATTATGACTATATTAGATTATAAAGTTTTAGGTATTTTAAATATCCTATTATTTTTTCGGGAAATCAGAAGTTAGTGCTACTCCCTGGCTTCTTGGAGTGCCGGGCAGTCCACTAGGACATGCCTAGTGACAACACCGAGGATGTTGTCACAATGGTGGAGCTCGGCTTCGCGCCACCAAATGATGCCCTTGAGGTAAGATAAATCCGCAATCTGGTTATTACCACGTCACACAGTGGTGCCAAAGGCAGCCCCCCTCCCCGAAATGTTGATTTTATCGATAAAAATTTCATAAAACCCTCAAAAATAAATTAAATAAGATCATTTAGTTCATAAAACATATTCTATTTTGGGTGTAATAGCGATTAAATTGTTAGTATTCCATACACCGGAAATGGTCTCAGCCCCCCCCCCCCCCGACATTTTCCCAGCCCCCTCCGAAATTATTTTCTATATACGCCCATGCCTGTAGGTACTTGAATCTTTCTGATTTTTGTGTCGTTTTTAAGCTATTTTGTAGTGCTGAGTCGAATGAGAGCACTGCCGATTCGATAGATTCATTATTTCGGAAGATAAACGGGGTTTAGAATACGAAAACCGGGAAAAACAGCAAGTATACGATTTCAAAAAGTTATATTTTAGTCAATTGGTAGAGATATATATTCTTTCAAATGTATTTTTGAATGCTGAGTCGAATAAATTAACAAACAATGTAATACAGTTAATTGGTCTCGACTTATTTATCTTTATTAAAATTTTCGCTTATAACGAATACAGTTTGACATTTTTACACGAGATATTAGGTAGATCTCACTGTAAAAGTTCAGTTACTTGCTATCACAAAGTGTTCAACAACTCTGCAGAAAATAGTTACGGTGAACTCATTTTTCGTAAAATAATCGCATCGCTTCATTTTATTAGGCTGTGCACACATACGGCGCTGAAATTTATGTCAAATCAACGTCAAAACATGTACTTTTAGGTACAACTATGCGGAGAGCTCAGCTAAGTACCGCTTTTTTTTTCTACACCAAATAATCTACGGATAATTGAGTTCCATTACAGATATCTTCACAACCTAAATGCAAAAAGTTCATGGTACATTTTGGCAAAAAAGAAAATTCGTTTAAAAGCTACATATACTCATGAGACTTCCTGGGTAATATCAATTTTTCAGGAATAAAATAAGTGGTATAAAATATGGTTTTACTTTTCACTAAAAACTGTGAGATTTTTACTCAGTGAGAAAACAGTCAACAGAATGATATTTTGTGATCATGCGTATTAATAAAATGGAAAATCAATATTACAGCAGTATTCTACAAATATTTAGGTATAAAAAAATGTTAGTTAAAACGCGATTGAACACCTTCGGTTTTGGAGGTTTTTTCCCTCTCGGCACCACTGTGCGTCGTCACGCCTGAGCACGCTAGAGTAACACTCTCAGACATTACAGAGTCCTCTATGTTCTTTAGGAATGTATCTTTGTTGCTGTTGCCACTTCTTTTTAACGAGGTTTTTCTGGGGTCGTTTTTGATCGTCGATGTGTAGTGGCGGGGCAGGATCTGCTTCTGCAGATGATGCCTGCCTCGCGAAACGCCAACATTTCATTTTTTTCCCCGTTTCATTCGATAATCACGTGACCTAGAACCCAGGGAAATTTTCACTACGGGTGATATTACTTAATATGGCCCAAGTGTTGATACACCGTTAAACGCACAGACAAAAAAATAGATCTCTGGTGAATTTATTTTTCTTTACGACAATAAAACTATGGGAATCAGCGCACTAAAGGATTTTTGTGTTTCGAAATTTCGGCATTTGTCCAGGACTATTTTTATAGCAAGCTATTCCACATGAAAGATGCTAGAATACTGATTTTAAGGGACTCCCAATTGTGTTTCATTATCAATGAATATCCCACAGCCAGTTCCTGTTTCCATTTTAGAGCCATCTGTGAAAATTAAATTTATGTGTTCTGCATAAATCTGTAGTCTTTCAAGCAACATATTTCGGTATACCGATGGAGTAGTATCCTGTTTCCCCAACTGAACCAGAGTGAGATCTATATATGGATCTGGGAGCATCCGTGGACTTACGACCGACGGTCGCATGGCCATCAGATTTCCTCAGGCTCCAAAGTAGGAACTTTGGGTTTCTTCTGCTCTGAATACTAGTGGTCTGGTTGTAGAACGCCTAAATCTGAAAATATCTGGTATACCATTATCTATCGTAATATCGTGCATAAAATTATTAATTTCAGCTAGTAGTGATTATGCGTACAACACCATACAATTTCCCCTATGTTCAGGAGGTAGATGGCCTACCTCTACATAGAGTCCACTGGGCTCGTACGAAAGGCTCTGTTCCGAAGGCAGCCCTGTGTTGTACAATTTCAGTCACGACTTTTGAATAGAGCCAAATGTATCACATCCATAATCGACTCTGGACCTAATTAGAGCATCGAATATTATCAGGGAGGCCTGATTGGCCTTTTTCATTTGTTATGAAACGTGAATAACTCAGTGGAGGTCTCAAAGAAGTGGCAGCACTTATCAACTTATAGCATCGAATATTTTTAACAAGACGGATTTCTCCGCACGCCACATTAATCTAGACAAAAGCTTTTAATATATTCAGAGGCGACTCACACCTCTCCAGGCATAAGAGGTACTGTTTACTAAAGCTCTAGCTTGAGGCAAAGCAAGCCTTAATTTTAATCTTCATCTTCATTATTTATTTTTCTATTTTATATTCAATGCACTCTTTTGATCGGGAATCATAAGGTCCGTCGAAGTTTGAACATTTTGGGATTGGGGGATTGACGGACAAGGGTCAGGATTGTGTGATGGATAGCTACAAGTACAAATTCTCTTGTACCGATTTACCGACTAGACCTCTCAGCCGAATGTCCAAACGTCAGGCAACTGAAGCACCTCAATGGGGAAGTCCATAGGAGTACACTTTTAACTTATAAAAAGCCGCTTTAATACAGGAAGGGATCTCTGGTTGGTCCAAAGTGAGCATCACACCTCATGTTAACTCCAGCCTTTCTTCAACACCGTTCGGAGGTGGTATTTTACGAAAAATCTGCGAACAGCGATTACTCTCTGGTCTCTAAATCCTTCTGACATTTCTTCGTCTGTTTAGTTTTCGAAGTCATAACATGTTACCATACCTCTAGAAGAGTTCAGGGTACAGCGAGGAATTTTCCCTACGAGCCGTGAGATGAGAAAATTCCTGCCGCCGGTGGGGATCGAACCCACCATCTCTCGCTTATGAATCTAAGGCGCTAGCCACTAGACCGAGTTCAGTGTTCTATGCAATTCTGCATTAACAGTGAAATCACCCAGAATGTTAGAACTCTTGATTTTGTCGGATTGTTCCTTTCTGGTTGGCTCAACCAGTAATGAGACACACAATATTTTGCTAACCCCATTTACTGTTCCATACGATCGTGCAATTAATTTATTGATAAGAATTCCTTCTTCGAAGAAAGAAAAGGCATCTCCATTAATCTGTCTGGAAGACGGTATTAACAGCTGCCATAAAAAAATCTGGTGTTTTATAAAGGGATGATAAAATTAAAATATATACAAAGAAGAGAGAAATATCTGATCTAAAAGGTTTTTTTTAGCAATTTACATAGATTAATTGTATGTGGATGTTTCATGATTAAGCTCCATTACAAATATTAAAAGGCCCTTACAGGCGACTTGATCTGATTTTTTTTAAAAGAACCATTTCCAAAAAACTGCTTTGAATTATATCTTTAATTGTTTGATAAAAAACTGAAGGCATAGAGTTAAATGGGGTGCTAAATAAAGGGTGATATCATTTTTCATGCATTGAAAAGGAAAAATAAACCATTTTTAGGAAAATAAATATTTATTGAAGCATAATTTGGGATTATTTACAGTGGATAATAATACATATACAAATTTTGTGAGATCTTATATACATAGAAAATCTAATCGCTGGAGAAGCGATCACTTATTAATAAATAAATATAAATAGAGAAAATATTTTATAGACAGGAAAACATATATTTGAATATCAATCGGCTCATATAAAAATTGACTTAATGTTAATAATTCAAATATAATAAATATTTGCATTAAATATATGCGCAAGAGAGGATGAGGGTTGAACCAATTATATATATGTATATATATATGTATATATATACATATACACACACACATATATATATATATATATATTATATATATATATATATATATATATATATATATATATATATATATATATATATATATATATATATATATTTATATATATATATATATATATATATATATATATATATATTTATATATATATATATATATATATATATATATATATATTACATTTATATATAAATATAAAACACTGGAGAAGGTCTTATCAATAACGATAACTCTCCAAAGTGTAGAAACCTAAAAAAAAAATACAAATATATATATAATCTTTGGAGGCTTGGGGTCGTTAATGCAGTAAACATTTCTTCAATTACTTTATTTATTATTAACGTCTGGAGTAAATAATAATAAATAAAGTAGCTGAAAAAATCTTCATTAACAACCCCAAGCCTCCAGAGATTTAAAACAACTTAGATATATTTTGAAGGTTTTGATCATCGGGGTTCGGACTTTTGATTGAATAAAAAAAAACTACATTTTAGAGTTAAAATCAATTTAACTATAAAATAAACTCATTTTAACTATAAAATGTAGTTCTTATTCAATCAAAAGACCGAACCCCGATAATCAAAACCTTCTATATCTCCACGGTCAACTATATCTTCTCAATTAGATATATTTTGTTCATCTGCAAGAATGAATAATACATAAAAAAATAAATATACACTCACACACAAAGATTCATGCTTTCTTAAGTGTTTTTGTGTATACGTGTATGCATACATCTATGTAATAGAGACACCTGCCAGAAAAAAAAACACTATTCTTTTTTTCTCTCATCAGTCTCAGTAAAAGGTGTTTATGGTGTTCGATTTAGGGACCGCATTCAAACATATAAAAATCCTGTATGTGTGTGTTTCTATATACAGTGTGTCACAGAAAAATGGGAATGGTTCAAATGAGTAGTGGCAGCCAAGGGCAGATGTCAGCTGTGCTGATATGTGACAGTTAGCAAGTAGGCAGTCTGCCATTTCAGTAATCATGGATCGGTGGAATGGAAAACAGTGACAGGACTTCATGATGCAATAAAATGTTGGATTAAAAACTGTGAAGAGACTGGATTTGCACTCAAGAAGAATCAACAGGACAAACAAGAAGTGTGCTTGTTCCAGTGAACTCCCTATGCGTCGCTAGGTACCTGTCATTGTTATAAAAAAATATTTGTACGACTAACGCGCACTCTTTTCCATTCCACTGATTCATGATTAATGAAATGGCAGACTGTCTTCTCTCTAACTGTCATGAACCGGCTATCACCTGCCCATGGCTGCCACTAATTATTTCAAACATTCCTGTTTTTCTCTGTCACCCTGTAGGTGTGGGTGTGTGTTTTTGTATATATAATTTTATATGTATCACATCCTACAAGCATCTTATGAAATTATAAATTCTTTTAGAACCTCTGATTTTGATTATTTTACAGCCTCAGAAGAATAACATCCTTTATTTCAATAATCTAATCTCACACAACAACACAATAATTTCATTTTACTTCTGACAATTTACTTTTACACACAAATAAAGTAATTCCCATAACAGACTGTCAGGGCCCAGAGGGGTGATTCTGTACGTGTATCTGGTTTTTGAAGGTATGGCACATTAGAGTGGTCAGTACTGTTACAGGTACCCATTAAAGGCTGGGTGGGCCTAAATGATCTTGGATCCTGATCCCCATACTAAAATATAAAATCAGCAACCGATTCGAGTGCTGTAATACTCGCCCTTTATTAATATATGCGGATATATATTTGTTTGTGTATATAATTTGTGTAGATGAACTTATTTTATTTATTTATTTGTTTAAAGGCAAGGAACTACTTTATTAAATATGTGAATGGTTATAAAAGCCTTATACATTTTCTTAAAAAGTTTAACAACTAGCCAAATTTTCACTAACATATTCAGACTGAATGCTCTCTGCTTTTTTATCTTGTTTTAGTTTACTAAGCACTCCATCAAAATAATTGTTGTAGTTCTCACGCAGAATTATATTCCAAAGTTTATTATTGAGATCTGAAGAAGATTCATCAGTGATTTTATTAAGAAATGAAACAAGCTGCTCTTGAAAATGCAAATCTAATTTTTCAATTTTTTCCGTTGCTTCCATGTAAACAGCATGATTTTCAATGTCCTCCAGATAGTCAAGCGAGATGATATAATTACAGAATTCCTCACAAGTCGATATAAGATTCTGGAATAAAATATAAAGAGCAGGTGTGGTAAGAAGGCAATCCTTCATGCACTTTTTAAGAAAGGTCCAGTGAACATCAAGAAGTGAATCTATACTTTCAACTGATTTCATAGCTTGCAGAAACTCAATCCAATTCGGTTCAATTGCCTCTTCCATCATATAATATTCGATGCTTTGAATGAAATGCTTCATTTTATGACGAAGCCCAAAGGCAATTGTATAACACTTTGATTCTGAACAATGAAGGTTTCTGACTGACCTATCCATAAGCCGTATTCTAGATACTAATCTTTCAATATACTTGCAATAAAATAGATGACGAAAAATCATTTGATAAGCAGCAATGACAGTTACATTAAATACGAGTGACACTGGCCAAGTGCATTTCACATTAAGCGAAAAAGCTTGAAGGCCAGTCAGCATAGACTCAGAATATTGTTTCTCAGAATCGTCACATTCCCCACTTGTATTTAAGATTTTCAAGACTTGCTGAGCCAAATGATTTGACTTCAAATCCATTACAATGTCATCTCTGAATTCATCATCTGTTGTTGAAGGAAGCCTGATTGCCATTTCCACAAGGGTAGAGAGACGTGTAGGGATGCAGTTTCTGATAGGCTGACAGAGTTCTTCTTCACAATTATCAAGAAGTTGAACAACAAAATCTCCTTGCTGAAGCAGTAGATATCGCTTTACTGATTTAATTCTTTCAATAATTGAATATTCCTCAATCATTAATGAAAGTAGGTATTTACTTGAATGAGTATAAGCTCGTCCAATAACATCAACGAATCCAGAACCTCTGTAGGTATAAACCACGTCTTCTTCAACAGCAAGTTTAACATTCCAGTCTGCATCAAGGCAATCTTTAATCACATTTAAATATTTTCCAGCATTTAATACAGTAGTTTCAACACATTTTAGGAATGATGGAGTACAAGACTTTCTTATCTGATATCTTTTACTCCAATACTCATCAGGAAACCTTTCCTTTGAAAATTGGACTCGAGGATTTCCTACAATCATAAATTCGTCAAAAGGATCATATATTATACCATTAAAAATCCATTTTTGCACAGAAAGCATAATTGGTGCAGCAGCACATTCAACAAGACGTATACATACTTCTTTTTCCTTTGACATATCCATTAATGTTATTGTATAATCCAGGAGATAATTCAAAGTATCTGCCCCTCTTAAACGGTTCATAGCAATATGTTTTGTTAATTTTCCAATTGCCTGGAGAGCATGTTTTATAGGTTGTATCAGAAACCATAAATTGTGTAAATTCAGTTGTGCTTTTCTATTACGATTTTCTAATTCTAGAATAGATAATCTGTAACTTCCCATAAAGTTATCCAAAGCTAATGCCAATGCTTGGTTCACACGACCAACAGCAAGCTTTCTATTCTCCTGAATGAAACACATTATCAAGGAATAGTGAGAAGCCATTTCCAAAGACTTTTTGGCAAATTCAGCCAATTTTGAATCCACTTTGTTATTGATAGAAAATGTTCTTTCTGACCAAGGATCTGCAAGTGCGTCTGGTGTAATCAATTGTCCGCTAACTCCAAGAAAACATGACAACAAATCTTCAATGAGCGGCAACTCCTGAGAAATAACAGGCCCTGGTTCTAAGTGTGAATCAGGAACTTGCTGAAGAAAATCTAAACTCATATGAGGTCGAAATTTGGGCCAATCAATTATTTCAGAAAAGTTTTGTGTTAAAAAACTTGTCTGTGTTGCTTTCTTTTCTCTGGCCTCTTCTATTGCTCTGACTAGTCTGTCTCTTACCTGGGGAATGTCTTCAGACGTTACCAATCCAGATGACATTTCAAAAATATGAAATTAACTTTACCTAAATATATTCACTTTTTGCACTGAAATCGTAGAATTTTAAATCCAAAAGTCCCACTTTGAAAGCAACCGCCAAATAAAATAATCCAAACAATGTTCAGAACACATAACAAGAAAACTTAGATAGTTTCAACCGCTATAACAGTGTTATAACTTTCGGAACAAAAACAAACATTCGTTCAAAAAAATTCGTTCAATTTAGCAATGAGGTATATTTTCATCAATCGTTAATGATGCCGTCATCTTGCACTTGTATTTAGTTTCTAGAAACAAAACCAATAGTCAAGGTAATTAGAATTAGATACGGTAAATCTGAAGGAGAGCGTCCTCAGCTACGATTTTCTTCCGAGTTTGCACTATAACGCATTTTGATGCACTAAACACGAATCCGTTGAAAAAAAAACAAAAAAAACCCCGCTCTCAACTAGGAAAGAAGTTATTTTTAAAAAAAGTTCACTGTTATGAAGGTTAGGGAAGAATGCCTCGGACGACTTTTGGGCGTAGAATTCTTTTCATTTCTGCGAGTTGGATTGACTAGGGGTTTTGATGTTTTCTTGAGCGAGCGGAAACGCATAGCACGTATGCCCAAAAGCGACAGTTTACGACCAAGTCAGCTACCACAGGTGAGTCTAAATTTCAATTACACTTCAAGGACTATTGCGCACGCGCGTGTTTACATATAAGCTGTTTACCCCGTTTTTTTTAACCTCCATAACAGTGAACTTTAGTGCTTAATAACTTCTTTCCTAGTTGAGAACGGGTTATTTTTTCAACGGATTCGTGTTTAGTGCATCAAAATATGTTATAGTGCAAACTTTGAAGAAAATCGTAGCTGAGGACGCTCTCCTTCAGTTTTACCTTAGATACTAATTACAAATAAATTATATACGGTAATATATAACAATGATATAAGCAAAAAATGTTAGAACATAGAAAAAATATTTAAGGTTGATTCTCAGATGTGAAGTTTTCACATCTGTTGATGAAGTTTTTGCCGGTGTTTTAGTAAAATTTGCTAAATACTTTCACCTATTGACGCTAAGCTATATTCTCAACAAATGACCAAGATATAACTTGTTTTTTCTTGGAAAATTTAAAATTATTAAGAGAGGGGTATTCAATATGAGAACAGGCAACTGCAACTTCGGCTTGGTAATGACTAATTCAGCTTGTACTGAAAATCCGCTTCAATTTAATATATTTTTTGTTTAGATCTAGAGTTAATTTAATAAGTGCAGTTGAACAAAATATTATTCATACGCAATAGAACAATTTGTATTTGTGAGTGATAGTAACACAAGATTTCAGCTTGTTAATGGCATTTTGATTTATTTTATTCAGTTTAACACCTGTGAACTTACTTTAATGGCGCTACAACCCGAGTTGGGTCTTGGCCTCCTCTAAGAGCTTCCGCAATCTAGCTCAATCACAAGCCGCCGCCTTCCAGTTAGGGGTATGTATTAAGAATACTCCTCGAATCAGCAGCTACTGCATCAGCCCATCTAAGTCGTGGTCCTAACACCTGTGTAACAAATAGTAAAATTACTTTTGTTGCCAATTGTCTTAAAAAACGACAGGCAAACTTAAATTATAATGAATAAAATGGTTTGAAAATTAGCCTGATAATATAGGTCGTGTTAATAACAGATAGCAGCAATAGCGCCTATACCCCACGAATTACAGTTGTTTAATCCGCTGTTGGCTATCCGTTGACTCCGTGGCTACTACTATACTCAAAAGAATGCAGCAAAAAGAAGCCTCTGGTCCCCCCAAAAAGAAAGAAAGATGAAGTTTTGGGACCAATCCGGTGGCCATGAGTGCTCAAGCG
This sequence comes from Gonocerus acuteangulatus, assembly GCA_946811695.1. Taxonomy (NCBI): domain Eukaryota; kingdom Metazoa; phylum Arthropoda; class Insecta; order Hemiptera; family Coreidae; genus Gonocerus; species Gonocerus acuteangulatus. The sequence goes on from OX328125.1 coordinate 26,136,083, forward strand.
TGAGGACTCCATGCCTAAGGTGTCGGGTTTGATTTTAACTTGGAGCGACTGCTTTTCTCTGAGAAACGGAAAAGGCATCAGCCCTGGCTAGAAAATGGTAGTATCTTATAGATAATCCGTCTTAAAATTATTAATTGGCATTGGCCTAGATGTTGGCCTATAAAATAATTATAAAAAAATTGTCCTTGGAATGATAAAAAAAAAGCTGTCGTCGTATATGGTAGCCATCAGTTGAACTGTTTTTCATCATTCCCAGGTATACGGATATAGCAGTTCTTCGTAGGTAACGACTGACAAACAATTTTGATGAATAACGGCGGATGAAATAATTTTGTGAGTAATGAATAAATATTGATTACTATTTGGTGATGAAAGAATTATTATTACTGGATCTTAAGTCAGAGTTGTGCAGTGACAGAAACCTCATTCCGGTTGACCTGGAACACAAATGGTACTCACAACCGACATCAGCTCTACAGGAATTGCTGCAATTTTTTGCAAAGAGACCGACGGGCATGAAATGCCAAATGAATTTGTTTCGCTAGCTCTGACTAAGACTGAATACATCTATAGCCAGTTAGAAAGGGAGGCTCTTGCAATAGTTTCCTCATTTCTTGAATTATACCTTTGGCAAGCATTTTGTGATCGTCACTGACAACAAGCCTTTGTCACGAATTTTCCACCCGGATAGGTCCTTGCCACAAATAAGGTAATCTTGTCTCTTGAGATATGGCTCTTTTTCAGTAGGCTCGGCTACACCGTTCGGCACGAGAAGGGCCGCTCCAATGTCTTTGAACCAGTCGCAGGGAATAGTCGTTGAAGAAAAGGTGAATGCCTCTCTTCCAGATATCCACCTTGGCAATCACTGCTGATCTGTTGCCTAAGCAACAGCAAAGGATCCGGAATTGCAAGTGTTGCTGCATGAGCTGAAGAACAATCACAATGACGGGACTTCTGTCCCGGAATAAGAATAAAACTTTTCATTCATTCATTCAATGATAGCCCCTTTACAGTTTCATCCAGCGTGCTCGTCAGGTCAGAACATGCATTCATTTTGAAGGCTTGCCAAGCTACTATTCTAATGGGGTTACATTTGGGTGCGATTAAGATGAAGCAGCTGGCCTGGAAATATGTTACTGTGTTCATCAAAATTCTCCTTATGCCGTCGTTCATCCCAGGGATTTTACTGGATAGGATCCATGTTGATTTCACTGGCCCTTTAGATGATCAATTTTCCTTTATTACCATGGATGGGTGGTCCAAATGTTTCATGATGCTGCGTCCTCGGAGTCAACCATCTCCCTTCTGGATAGTATTTTCTTGGTTCATGGTCTCTGACACCACTACATTATTCAAGAGTGAAGAATTCCTGGCTTATTACAAACCAAAAGGAATCCTCCAATAGCTTTGTGCTCCAAACCACCCTGCAACTGTCAGAGCCATTGGTCCTGCTCCTTTTGTTACTAAACTCAGAAGCATTCTCCTTCATTTTTGTGCTATGCCTTTGGCACCTGGTCAATTACCAGCAGAACTCTAGTATGCCTCTATTGTGTATTCACCTAGACTCACTTTTTCTGACTAACACTCCTTACTTCAAGCTAGAAGGAGTCCATCATACATCCATTTTTTCAAGTAGGAGAACGGGCCCAGGCTAGATACCATCAAGGGAATAAGATGTGTGGCAGTTAGGCACTATTACGAGAATTGGTCAGTTAACCTTTGTTTTGGAATTAGACTCCAGCTGTTATTTGAAACGGTACATTGATCAGCTCATTGTTTTGTTGTATGTTTGTTTATTTGTTTTTAGGGCAAAGAACTACGTGGCTATCATTGCCCGAGTTCATTGTTTTGCTTGTGCAAAAAATACATTTCATATTTATTTTTGTATTTACATACTTTTGTAAATGCACATGCCCCTGCACCTGGGAAGGGTATCACATTTGCCACATTGAACAATGGTTCTTCTGATGATCACGCCCCAAACTCTCTGGGGCATATTCAGTCTCCAAGAACATCGTTACTGGTTCCAGACAGGGCCGCCACATCTCAGAGCCGGGCCCGGGACCAGATCATGGGCCCCCACTTCTCAGAGCCAGAATGAAAATTCTAGTACTTTGCTATAGGACTTTGGGCATTTTAAAATTATTTTCATCTTGAGTTTTGAGCAAAATGAGAATAAAAGCTGACAATCGGTGCTGCAAAGGTCACTTTCGGTACTTTTCTTTCCGATTAGCGAGGATCGACCCGGGCCCCCACGGTGCCCGGGCCCGGGACAACTGTACCCGGTTGTCCCCCCCCCATGTGGCGGCCCTGGTTCCACAACCTCCTTAGCACAGGTCCCGTCATCAGAATTTTAAATTCTACTTATCCTTCTTAGTATTCATGTGTTCAGGTATTCTTTCTTCAGCCGTACAAATGGTGGTTTACTATCCTTATGGAGTCTTTTATTATTGAGCGTGCCAGTGACTCAAAGTCGCATCTAATGTTCCATCTTTTGAAAACATGTTGTGTAAATAAAGGCATGGAACCTCTTGCGCCAAAGAGAAGGCCGATTACCTCCCAATTTTCGATCCTGTAGTTTTCACGGAAATAGGGAATACACTTTTCATAAATAGATTTTTTCTCTTTGTCAACTGATAAGGGCTGATTCTCGTCCATCTCAAACCTCACAGTCGGATCTAAAATAATCCCGCTGGATGCCTGGCGATCTATGACCACAATGTCTGCTCTTCTTGTCGAACCATCTTCGGCTATGCAGCTCACTTCCTCATACACCTCAAAACCAGTTTTCTTCCTGAACAAATCAGCAACATAGGTTCGCACCTTATGATGTCGATTTATTCTTTGTGTTTTCATGTTAATATTAATGTTTTCATCAAGAAACAGGGTTTTTGGAAGCTCTATTTTATTTGTGTACTCAAATATGTAAGAATATTGGACTAACAGTAAGTTATTGTGAGCTGTTGTTATTGTGATGGATAAGCAAAAGTGAGGTAAATATTATTTCGTAACATTGTGAATAGCTTTGAATACAATAAATGTATTTTATAATAAATATTGCATATTATTGATCACCAATAAATCATGAACAATTTGAAAATTGAAAACAAATACCTACTTCAAAATCTTTATTTTCACATATTGCACCGGGTCGATCGGGCCCCCACGGTGCCCGGGCCCGAGACAACTGTACCCGGTTGTCCCCCCCCCCATGTGGCGGCCCTGGTTCCACAACCTCCTTAGCACAGGTCCCGTCATCACAACAAATTCTGCAAGAGCGGAGCTGGGGCCATCAATGCCAAACCCCAGGGACTATACAGGCTACCAGTTACCTAGGTAGGTAACTTGGGATTTTTCACAGATTTCACTTTGGTAAAGATTGACGGAAGGGCATTTGGAAAGCGCTAAGTGAATTAAAAAGGTCTATCATCATCTAATCAATCAATTCTAGCATTGAAAACATTAATTTGTAGCATTTTATATGTATGTGTTGAATTAACCACTCGCAACAATAATAATTTTTTTTTTTTTAGTACATTACTTTTCTATTCTTATATCCATGGAGTAGTAGCTTTTGTATGTAATTATATATAAGATGAAATATAACATAATTTAAAAAATATTTAATGATGTAATAATATATAATATGAAATATAACATAATTTAAAAATATTTATTGATTTTAATGCTTTTTAATTATTAATTAACAGATTATCTTGAGTTTGCAGTACAGTGGATTTGCTTTATCATACATCATCAATGGTGTTTTTAGTTTTGGAATTATGATATCCAAGGTGCCTTTTAAACAAGTATTAATAGTGTGAGAATTGTCTTCATTTTAGCTAACTAAATCAAGGAAAACTAAGTTTTATTCTTCGAATTTAAATAGTTATTCCAGCTTTACCATCAAATATTTTGTAAAAACTAGTGTCTAATATTTATCAGGCTGTACCGTATGAAATGTCAGTTTTGGACTTGCCGATTTCCTTCAAATGTCTTGAAACTGTCGTGGCTCCTACTCCGAGTTCTTTGGCTTCAACCCTTGCTTGGTTTCTGGCCTTCCTAGCTCCTCGTTGTCAAGGTCAAAATTTCCACTTCCAAAACTGGAAAACCACCGGTAAACAGTTCGTTCATTCGCCGTTCCCTCCCCGAACGCCGTGTTAATGTTCATACACGGCTCAGCAGCGCTATGACCGAGCTTAAATTCATAACGAAAAATAATACGGATTTCCGTTGAAGTCATAATGTAAGTTTTATTTTTTTCTCAGAGGATCGTTCTCACAACACAGTACGCAAGTTACTGATTAAATAATAGGAATAAAAGAGCTTTTTTTTTTTGGTTAAATTTAAGGCGTGTCAACCGTTGGGGTCATTAACGCCAGTAGAGTTTAATGGTGTTTACATAATGATGTTAGCTGTAATTGTCTGTGTTGTAATTACTTTGAAGTAAGTCTGTAGATATAATCGGTAATGTGATGAAGGAAGGGGAGAGTGAGGGGCCCGGAGAGGCAACCAACGTGGGGAGGCAAAGCAGGCAGACACTAGAAGCCTTCTCATTCTATTGCTTGGCAGCTGTACTTCTGTGTTTGTACATCGGGTTCGCCTGTGAGAAAGTGGACGTGCTTGCTCCGTCCATGCTCTCGCGAATCCCGGGGTCTCATCGATGACCCGAGAGCCTTCCAGTGCCTAACCAACATCACCCCCATCACGCAGGGAACCACTCCATTCTCCTCACCCCTGCCTCCCAACACCCACCACCGTCTTAAATTAACTTAAATTGAGTCGTAAATTCTGGCTTGTTTTAAGAAAGTTATTAATTTTTCAATGTTGTCGAGTCTGTCAGTCAGTATTTCGTCAAGTGTTCCGGTTACCCCGGATTGTCTTCTCGCCTCCTCATACATCCTACACTCTGTTAATATATGTTTGACAGTTATAAGAACACCACAGGTTCTACATATCGGCGGCTCATCTCGTGACATATAATAACCATGAGTGAGGCGAGTATGTCCTATCCGGAGTCTAGTGAGGATTACCTCTTCTCGTCTGATTGTTCTATATGAGGTCTGCCAAGGTCTAGTGTCACCTTTCACTTCGCGTAACTTATTTGAAATGGTCTGCCGCCAAGTTATCTCCCAGTGAGCTTTGACCTTTTCTTTGATCCAAGACTTTAAATCATTTTGAGGCACCATTGCGAATTCAGTACCGTGAGTGGTTGCTTCTTTCGCGGCTTTGTCAGCCTGTTCGTTTCCAGCAATATCGCAATGACTTGGTACCCAAACAAGGTTAATAGTATTATTATTTGTGTTATATACATCTATAACCTCTCTTATTTTAATTATTAGAGGATGTCTGGGAAAGGTTTTTGAAATTGCAACTAGGGAGGAAAGCGAATCCGAAAATATAGTAATACCATCCTCAGTTGGCGTAACTATGCACAAGGCCTTGTAAATCGCAAGTAATTCCGCTGAGAAAACCGAACATATAGAATTTAGTTTGTACCTATATGATTGGCCACTGACAACAAATGCCGCACCAACCTCTCCCTGAAGTTTGGATCCATCAGTGTAGACTTTTGTTGCCAAATCATGTATCTCAGCTATTGTTCTGTATTCTGTGCAAAATAGATTAGGGATTGTATGACTTTTTTTAAATTTTGTAAGGGTAAGGTTTATTTTAGGAGGAATCATTAACCAAGGTTCCTTTGCAGGAATTTCAACTTTGAGGATGGAGGGGACCGTTATATTATAAAAATGTAGGAGTTCGTTAGTTCTATATTTGAAAGGTTTCTTTTTTACATTTCTAAAGACAGGTGTTAACGGAGACTTTAGATAATTATATAAAGGATGATTTGGTAATGAAAGGACAGAACTGTAATAATTTAGCGTCAACAAATCCCTGCGATATCTGAGAGGTGGTTCTCCGCATTCAGCACAGATACTATCCACTGGGCTAGATCTAAAGGCCCCTGTGGCTATCCTTAAGCTTTGCTGGTGTACGCAATCTAGCATTTTCAGGGTACTCTCCGATGCCGAGCCATAGATCATACAACCATAATCAAGTTTAGAACGGACTAAGCTTCGATATAACCTCAACATACTCAGCCGATCTCCACCCCAAGCAGTGTTAGTTAACATTTTAAGTACATTTATAGTTTGTTGACAAGAACTTTTCAGCTGCTTAATATGTTGACGCCAATTTAGATTTCTATCGAAAAGGAGGCCAAGATACTTTACACAATCCGTGTATGTGATAGGATTACCGTTAAGATATAAAGGCGGGGGTTCATTTACTCGCCTATTGGCAAACATAATACATTCTGTTTTTGTGGGAGAGATGGTAAAGCCTCGATCTCTTAACCAGTTGCATAAAGTGTCTATGGCTTCCTGAATAGTGGATCTAAGGGTGTCAACGTTTTTATCAGTTGCAAAGAGTTTTAAATCGTCTGCAAACAAACTTGCTGAAATTCCCGGAGGTAATACCTGTATGACTCTACTGAAGGAGAGAATAAATAGCAAAGGGCTTAATACAGACCCCTGGGGGACACCGTTTGCCTGATTGTATGTGTCTGAAAACTGCCTTCCGATTCTAATTTTAAATTTTCGATTGTTGAGAAATGTTTGGATAAAGTTAAAAACATGACCAGATATTCCGATTCCGAGCAGTGATTCCATTATTTCCCGCCTCCAAAGACAGTCGAATGCGTTTTGAATATCGACAAAAACTGCTAACAATTTTTCTTTCCGAGCGAAGGCCTCATATACTTTAGATTCAAGAAGAATTAGGTTGTCTCGAGTACTCCTACCTCTTCTAAAACCACTCTGCCATTCCTCAAGAAAGCCTTTACTTTCTATATACCAATACATTCGGTTAGAAATAAGCTTTTCCAGCAGTTTACATAAGGAACATGTGAGAAATATTATTCGGTAACTAGATAGATCATCCTGGGGTCTGTTTTTCTTAGGTATTGGAACACCAATTGATTCCTTCCAAATACTCGGAATATATCCTGACATGAATATCTTATTCAAGAAAGATAAAATTTGGAATTTATTATTGCAAGACAGATGTTTTATAAAGCTAATGCATATATTGTCTGGTCCAGGGCTGGTATCTTTCCTGGAGTCAAGAGCATCTCGAAATTCAGAGAAATTGAAAGGGAAGTTCAAAGGATTTAAGGGGTCAAGTTCATTGAGTAGAGGTTCGGAATCTTTGTTTCTTTTTATGGTCTGGAATTCTTGTGAGTAATTTAGATCGGAATAAACTCTTTGAAAATATTCACCAAAACAGTTTGCTATTTCTAAAGGATCGGTAATAGGTATGTTATTAACTTTGATGAAATTTATACTATTATTTTGCCGGTTGCGACCTGTAATTTTTCTTACCGTGTCCCACACTTGAGCTGGCGGAGTGAGGGAGTTTATGTTTGATACAAATTCTTGCCACGACTTTCTTTTAGCACCATTTAAAATCTTTCTCTTATTGCGCCTTGCAGCAAAGAACTCATCCTCGTGTTGAGAGCAAGGGTGACGTAAAAACCTACGTAGTGATCTCTTACAAGCTCTCACAGCATCCCGGCATTCGTCACTCCACCACGGCACGACAACCCTTGTTCTTACGGCTTTCGTTACAGGTATGGAGCTAGCCGCCGCTGATAACAGCCTATCTGTAATCTGTGAATTAATATTATCAACATCAGGATTATCGAGGTCTATATCCGACAGGTCAGCCAACCTTTGGTATTTATCCCAGTCAGCATCCTTAAGTATCCATCTTGGGAAGTTTGGTTGTGACGGGATTCTTTCTAGAATGTTAATAATAATTGGGAAATGATCTGAAGAATATAGTTCCTCGGCTGTACTCCATGAGAGTTTTTCTAGGAGGGAGGGGGTAGCCAAAGAAAGATCGATGTGTGAAAAACTATGATTTTGAGTCGAGTAATGAGTTGGAGAATCATTATTAAGTATAACTAATTGTGAGGAATCGAGAAATGATTCAACAACCCTGCCACGAGAATCGAGAGAGGAAGAGAACCAAAGCGGATTATGACTATTATAGTCGCCAAGTAAGAGGAGAGGTGGAGGTAACTGATGGAGAAGATGTAGTAACTGGGCCTCAGTAAAGGCTACATTAGGAGGCAAGTACAAAGAACAGATAGTGACTTGTATAGGCTTATAGATACGGACAGCTATAGCTTGGAGATCACTGTCTATATCTATAGGAACTGCCGGAATATCATTCCTAGTCAGAATACAGACCCCACCGCTGGCAATGAGGCCACCTAGGTGATCATATCGGAACGTTCTGTAGCCATTTATGTTAAATGTATCAGATTCCTTAAGGCGACTTTCTTGAATGCAGACAGCCAGAGGACATGTCTCTTGTAAAAGGGCAACCATATCAACCTTATGGAAAATAACACCATTCACATTCCACTGTATTATATTATTATCCATCATGATCAAAACAATTAAAAATAGTTCCTGTTATTTTGTTAACTAAAATTTTACGACAGTTGCCTGAAAATTGAAAGAAATGTATAATGTATAATTTTGTACCATATAATGGAGGATCAAAAGTCGGTAAAATAATATTTAAAAAAGAGTAAGAGGATGGCATGTGAGAAATAGGTGTATAAGGAACTATCATATTTTATTAATGTTTTTAATTTTGGGTGGTAACGGTTTGGAATCCGCCCCAGAACCAAAAGATGAGGTAGATCCTAGTGTGGAATTGTTCGAGCCCTGGGATGAAGGTCTCTCCCTTTTGGCACTAGTAGAGGATTTACCCCTACCTGTAGCAGTGCTTCCGTCTGTCTGCTTATTAGGTGCTAAAGATTGTTTGGACATTTTTGAATTTTCATATGAGTTTTGGGGTGGCAGGTGAGCCGATGAGATTTTAATTTCACTATTTTCCGTTTGATATTCGTTATTGGTTGAGATTTGATGAATTTTTTCTTCTAAATAATTGATTTTGTTTGTTAAGGTTTCCATGAGGGAAGCCATACGTTGAAATTGTTCCATTACTATCTCGTTCGAGGTAGATGGGGACGGAGAGGTATTAGCTATTTGGGCATATGATGTACAAGGCTCGGTAGGTTGCTGAGTAGGAGGTGCAAGGAAGGGAGAAAACCCAGGACCCAGGAGTCGCTCGGCTTGACTATAGGTCACCTTTTGCGTCACTCTTATTTCTTCTATTTTTGTCTCTTTTTTAAATACTGAGCAAGAAGTAGCCCACGCCGGATGAGGACCGGTACAGTGCTTACATTTAAAAGTTGCACAATTGTTCTTCTCGTCAACGGAAGGGTGATGAAGGCCGCATTTACCGCATATCTCGGTAGGACTACGACAGCTTTTTACACCATGGCGATATTCAAAACACTTATAACACATCAAAGGTCTAATATAAGGTATAACACGGATACTTAGAAAATCATTTTGTATTCTCCGGGGTAGCTCGGTCCTATCGAAGGTTATTATCAGAGAAGGGGTTGCCTTCTTCTCACCGTTCACCGTCTTATAGATTCTTCTTAGATGGACTACATTATGTGGTGCTAATTCTTCTAACAATTCCTCCTCAGAGCAGCTAAGGAGCTCCTCTGCAGTTATTATACCTTTAGAGTAGTTCAAAGACCGGTGTAAGGAAAAATTAATGGGATAGTTTTCATAACTTCGGATATTTTTAAGATTAATATAATCCTTCTCGAGAGAAACCTCCAAAAGAATTATACCAGATCTCAAGAATTTTATTTTTGTCTGGGGGGCATAACTTTTTATAAATCGGGATAATTTAAATGGGCTAAAGCTTTTAAAGGTTTTATTTTCACTGTTTGGGGCTATGCTCATGACAATAAATTTTTTACACCACTTCCCTCGTGGCAATTCAAAATTAAATCCTGGGTCAGGCGGTTTGGGATCTGGAGAATTTGAAACCTCCATGAAACCGCTTGAAATTCAGGGAAAAGGGTAAAGTACAAGTTTAAATAAAAAATACTAGGGAAAATACCCAGTATAAGAGTAAATTAAATGAAAATATAACAAATAAGGCTTAAATTAGTTTGTACTCCCTGGTAAGGTAAGCAGGTAGAGCCAGTCTTAGGCAATTCTTCGGGAATTGGACCCTCACACCTCAACCTGGATATGTTCTCACATCTCGGAAGTCAAACCTAAGACTCTGTGATATTTTTGTTCCAAAATGCTTTGAAAAATCTTCAAAAATCTTAAAAAACTTCAAGAGAATTTTTATAAAGGTTAACTAACACGAAAAAGAGCTTTAATTCTATATGAATAACAATGATGTTTGTAAATAATGAAATAAAAAAGGGAAAGGATTAAATCATAAAGTAAACAAAACTGACATTTCGTACGGTACAGCCTGATAACTCCATAGTACTGGCAGTGGGTTCAAAGTGTTTTAGGGGGGTAATAACATAAGTAGAACTTGAATATTTTTATTTAATCCTCCAATTGTATTTAAACAAGCCAAATATTGCTTAATAATGATTCATTTCCGATTTAGAAGGGATAAGCAAAAATAAAAAAAAACATAAAATAAATCCCTACAAATTTTTTATTTAAATAATACATATAAACACTTAAAAACATACACATGAAATTGTGGTGAATTACAATCAGCCAGTTTTTTTAGGTTTTACAAAAGCATGTTTTCGTTTCAGTTTCTTTTGAGCTATTTCTAACTGGTGAAGATGTGAATCCACTTCAGCATAAATCTCAGTTTGTTCTTCTTCTGGAATAGTTGCCCTAAAACATAAATTATTAATAACATTCAAATAAACTTAAAATTATAATAATTAAGAATCACTTCTAAAATTAATTAAGTGATTACTGATTCATGCCTCACTAAAGGCGATAAAGAAATGTCTGATATATTGATAAAGGGATATTTATTGGACACAATATTTTCATGCAAAAAGGCCTTTACAAAAACATCAGATTGATTCTGGAGGGTATAAATAAAGAAAAAAAAAAAAAATTTTTTCTAGTTGAGTTATAGAAGCTTAGTTCATTGTAATATTTCATAAAACAAATAATGGTAACAGCAATTACCTGTAATCTTTCATTAGGTCATACTTTTCCCATGGTTTCTGATGCTTTGGAATTTGCATTTTCATTTTGTCAGAAATTAAAGTCATTAGATGGTCTCTATCAATACCTTTAAACTCAGTTCGCTCCCAACGTCCAACCCATGGTCTAGGTTTTAATATGACCTGAAGGAAATAAAAACATCAGTTTGACATTAAATTCTGAAACTTTTAAAAATGTCAAATTAAAAAAAAAACACTTGAAGATGCAAGAAATAAGAACATAAAAGGATTTTTCTTCTGGTATTCAAATGCATTGTGAGAAGTATGGTGAGGTGAAGGTGGGTCTTTATTCTCATCATTTTTTATGAATTTAAGTAATTTCCTTTCTTATTTGTTGTAGTCTGCTCAACAAAGAAGGTTCATGTACTTGCATAGCCTAATTAATTAATTGTAATTCCTTTATCACTAACTTCAAATAATTAATATAAATAGTGCCAAAGGTATAATTAAACATTCAAGTCAAAAGTTTATCTATTTATGTTATGTAATTATTATAATAATGCATTTTGTAGAAATTATGAGACATATGATGGGGTAGAGGTTCTGCCAAAATAAACAAGAAATGAAAATTTAATGCTAAGTTCATTCTAAATACCCAGGAAAAATGTCAATATAAAAAAATTACTAACATCTTTCTTAAATAAGTGTTATTTCCATTCAATTATTATTTTACAATTACATAATTAAATAAAATAAGAATTAAAAAATGAAATTTTATTTGGACCAAACTAAGCATGCAAGGTAGCAAAGCTGAAAGGAGGAAAGAAGTCAAAAACTAATAACAGCACATTTGATAGAAAACATTTTGCTTTCCATGCAATGAACCACAATTGTTAATCTCCTTACTCAACTTCTCTTATATTTAGTAACAATTTGCTTAATAGTTTTGACTCGTCGTAAAAAGTCCAACAATTACTGATTTCATATCCATGATATGAGAGCTAAAATGGTGTTAAGATTTAGCACTGATATAATTTCACAATTAATGCATTTATCAGGGGATGTCGGGCTGATTCGTGTAAAAGTTGGGTTAATTATGGGCCCGGATAGTATGGGGCCCTTGAGACACAGAACTAATTAAGCAACAAATTAGTATTTCCATATGTTTAACAGAAAAATTAGATTTTACTTTTAGGTTAAATAAATCAAACCAGGTAGGAGCACTATGCAGTTCCAGCGACTTTTTTGTGAATTTTTTCATTCTTTTCTATATGTGATTCCTTACACAATACCTTACCTGTGTTGTGTTCACTGGTATTTGAGCACTTTCAGGAAGGAATTCTGGTTCCATATCTAGAGGGAATGTACTATATTCTGGTAATGCATCTCGTAAATATAACAGTTCATTGTCTAATCGTTTTTCAAGTCGTAACACTTCAATTTTTTCAATAGTAGGATCATATAAATGGAAACAAATTTCTGTGCCTGAAATAATATCATATTTAATTTATGGCACATGTAAAAAATAAATTACAATTATATTGAAGGAGGGGTTTATTTTTTTGATGAAATTTGTTTAGAATATTTGCTTTAATATAATAATGAGATGCTGCTGTTATTTTTTGATGCCATAGTTTGAATATGGAATATCTTCTGTTTAAAAATTATCCAGAATCACTAAAATACATATAAAATTTATTCCAAATTTTGTGATGCTGGATGTAGCGGATCCATAACTAGCATGTGGCTGTAGGTCTTTTTTTTCAGCACAAATGCTGTATTTATAAGGAAAAGCTGCTTTCAAAATCAATGCTCAAATTAAAGCGGACTGGCATAAGTGCTTCATTGAGACTACTTGCAGTACAAGAAAACCCTTGTACAGGCCTGGCTAGTTTTAATTAGAGCACTGAAGATGGATTATTAACTCTGAAAGCAGTTTTGCCTTATGAATATAGCCATATGAATGTATGGTGGGAAAAGTCTGTTCTTTAAATGGTATAAATAATTTTTAAGTTTTTTCTATATTTATTTATTTTTTTTTTGCCTTGAAAAATCTCACAAAAATGACAACATTTATTATGATTCAAGAAGTTAATGAAACACTTTATTAAGAAAACTAAACAGCTATTAGTTTGTATTTCCTACGTCGCTAACAATAATAAATAAATATTTAATAATTACTCAAGTCAGAAACCTATTTCTTAAGCATGTATGTCAATTTTACGAGTAGTTCAAAACTAATAAAAAAATTAGTTACCCAAATTGTCTATTACATTCCTTAGCAAAAATGTAGCACGAAGTCCACAGCCCTTGCGCTGTATGCATATGCCCACAAATTTGTTTCTTTTTGTAGGTGAATGAGGAGTAGAGGATGAAACTGACAAAACAGAACCTAAAAAAAAAAAAAATATTTTAATGGAGATGGAGATAGTTAGTCGTTACGGTGATACAAAGTCAAAGGATGGATGGGATTCGGCTAGGAGAAAAACAAATCAGATCTTCAGACAGAAATCTATATTGAACATTTAACCATGGTCACCTAAATGTCTTCTTGGTCTTCCTCCCTCCTCCAGGCATTTTTTAGTGCTGAAGAAGGCTGCCAAAATGCGTATGTATGTATGTGTGTATATATATATATATATATATATAAACACATACATAAACACACACGCATATACATATATACATTTATTTTCAATAGATTAAATATTTTAAGTTTATATCAAAATTGAGTCTTCTAGCACGACTTGATGTCCTCTAAACATCTAAGTTTCACTATTTTAAGCTTAATGTTTTTTTAAAAAAGATATTCTCATCCATTTTGGACTTGTCTCTTATGTTTTGTATCATTTTTCGAGTACAATAAAGGTTTTACATTTGATTCTATCCGTTCACACTTACTGATTTCTTTCCATGATTTGTAACTCTATTCCTCATTAATTCATAACAATTTACGAAAAGAAGGTGAAAAAAATGTCCTTGGGGACCTAACATCCTTCAATCAATCTTCTTTACATTGATCATAGACAATAAGAATGCAACAGGACAAATTTAGATTCTTTAAATTAGCGGCCCTTGCTGAATTCCTGAAAGCACCATCAATTTTTACAAGCAAATAGAATTACAGTGCCTAAAATGAGATACCTCAAAAAACACCAGGAAAACCAAGAAAGAAATCATCAAGGTATGATTTGAATGAACAATTAGATTTCGACAGTCTGAAAGAGTGGCAGTCAAAACTTAAAAGACAGAACAAAAATTTCCAAAGAATATCTTTTTTATTACAGCAAATAGAAAGGCACCATGAAGATAAGACTTTCAGAGGAAGAGACCAATGATACAGATGGATGCTTTTAGCAGCATATAAAACTTACGAGACAGAAAAAGAGGCTCTCTTTTATCAAAAAGTACTAATTCCCAAGATCCCCTTCAAGCTTCGCCACAAATATTTAGTTTCCAAATACTAAAAACATTTAAGAAAGAAACAGAGAATATCTATCTAATTTACTCACCAACATAGAACTCTGGAATATCAATTTGTGTCCGCCTTTTAATCATGTCACTGCGTTCAAGTTTTTCCCTGATAGGATTACGCCATTCAACTTTGGGATCTGGGAGAAATTCAGGATAAATAAATCTTGCATGAGGCGGTTCATGTACAGGGGACTTTTCTTTGACTTTCTCATTACTGGTTTCTGGCAAATTCAATTCAACCTGAGTGCTGTAGTGTGTGATTCCATTATTAACTGAAACAGAAGGGACATCAAATTGAGTTCTAAGTATTTAATCATCCACACTTTTGTTAACATTTTAAATACTCACAGAGAATTGGAAAAGCTTTTTTTTCACTTTGAAGTTTCCTCCATGTTCTCAAGAACATATTGTTTCCCTTGTCTTGTAATTTTACTACTATATTTTCTGAGAACGATATATTAATTGAATTTTAAATTGAAGAACTAAATGTTTTCTTCATAAAAGGTTTTATAATATTAAACCAGCTATGTAGCGTTTTTTTCAGAATCTCACATTTTCTTTAATTCTTAAAAAATAAATAAATCCTAAAAGCCATAACTGAATATATCTATAATTACATCCACATGATAACCTCCCAAAACTGGAGAAGGTAACATTGTGGTTACTCATATACCCGCTATCATTTGACATTAAATACTTTTTGAACAGTCCTATATTGGGATGAAATTACTGTAATATGAAAGTTTCTCATAATAGTAATGGACTATATTTGTTTAAAAACAATAGATTGTAAGCAAGGAGCTGTTAGGCGAATTCGATTTAATGGTCAGTTTTTAAATAACAAATACAAATTTTCTTTTTGTTTTTTATCTATGTTATGAGAAAATTGTATGCTTCTTTATTATACGCCTCATAATTTATGGTGCATTTTGAATGAACATTTATTTGTTTAAGAATGAAGTTATTAACAGAATTTGAAGAAAAAATCTATTTCAGTTGATGGAGTATATTGTATTTCATGTGGTTCGGATAGGACAGTTAAACTATGGAACCCGCATAAGAATTTATTTTTAAAAACTTATGCTGGTCATGCTAATGAAGTTCTGGATGCCTGTGGATCATCAGATAGCAGGTTTTATTACCTTTTATTTTGTGCCAATTTTAAAATATTTTTACTTAATGAAAATAAATATTATATACGTTTTCTTAACATTTAGTCATATACTTTCTGGAGGGAATGACAAAAGCCTTATTTATTGGGAAGTTGAAACTGGAAAACCAGTCCGCCGTCTTAGAGTACATGTCAGCAATGTAAATTGTGTCAAATTTAATGATGAGTCAACATTGGCATTCTCAGGTTCACATGACAACACTGTAATGATATGGGATCTAAAAGCATTCAATTTTCAACCAATTCAGGTAATGAGGTGTCACAATTATGACCATTATTCTTCTGTGGACAGATATATTTAATAATTTAATCAAATTTAAAATCATCTAACTGACATTTGGTATGGTTTTAAAAACTTATGAATCAAATTTTATATTAATTATTTGTTATAATTTATTCTTTTCATTACATTTATCACATAAAGACAATTTTTTTAGAGGAACAAGATTGCTCTTTGCCATATTTAATAAATACTTCTGCTTTTTTTTAATTTATTGTTGTTTGTATTGGTGTTTAATATGTATGTACCTGAAAGTTTGAGTCCAAGTATCAGAAATCAGATCTAAATCTGAAATTCAAACCATTGGTTTGCTTAACTTCTTGGACGAATGAAGCCACTTCAGGTTGAGGGCTCATGGATTCTTCCAACAGTCTTCACATCAATATCTCCCATAATTTTTATTACAATGTGTGATTTTTTGTTAAAAATCAAGTAGAACTTTGGCAGAAGTACAACTAATTTTAGTCATAAAATGTAGTTTTATTCCACATATGACCAAACCCCTGTTATCTACACCTTCTGAAATATCTTCCTTCTACTTGAAAACTTTTTACTTTTAATGTTAGAGAAAATTCTTAAGATTAAAACCCAAGGTTGCTATTACTTATTTATTATTAGCAAATTGTAGAATAGTATATTTTTTTCTTTATTTGAAAAAAGTCTGATATATTCTATTCTACACATACATTTTTTTAAAGTGGGAAAAATCCTGGGTCAACACAATTGCATCAAGCTTAGAGAAATTATTAAATGTCCATTGATAAAATTTACCTGAGATGAGAAGAGCGGCATTTTATCACTCCATAAATTTATATCTCAAGTAATGCAGAATATATATATTTAACATACATTTAAAAATGAAACATATATTGACACAATGTAACTTCTTGCAGTCCTATTGTAGAGAAACTTACTGTCAGGCAAAAGCAGTACTTCAAAAAAATTAAAAAACAAACAAACAAACAAAAAAGTGATGACTAAACTGAAAAAAAAAGTTACAAAAAAAGTGTCCGCTAGCGTTCGCACATGCGCAGTAGCCATGTACGAAAAAGGAGACTTTATGTTATACAGTACATTACATAGATTTGGCGGATGGACCTAAAGCATATTTATGTTCCTGAATTTGAGCAGAAAGCTCTAAACAAAATTATTTTTTTTTTTTTAATTCCTTCAGTTTTCTAATTATTGTTACAGGTGTTACGTGACGCAAAAGATAGTATTACAGCTCTACAAGTTACTCAGAATGAAATAATTACTACATCCTTAGACTGTAGAATTAGGAGATATGACATAAGAGCAGGTTTTCTGACTTCAGACTACGTTGGTGGTAAGGAAAAATGATACATGTATATTGGTAATTTATGTAATTGACAGGCGTGCATCAATAAGGAGGCAGCTCCATTTTTGGGCATTTTGAGTTCAGAACATTATCCATGGATTTAAAAATTGTCTCTATTTCCTGGTAAAATCAGGAAGTAGTTCTAGTCACTAATTCTGTAATTTCTATCTCTATTGCAGAAGCTCCACTGTAGAACGCAGCGCAATTAGGAGGCACCTCCAAATCATTAAACCTCGCACCACCTCTCTAAGAAAGGTAGGATAGGGTCCTTATCGACACACTTTCATAAGTAGGTGGCTATGTTATGATAAGAACAAGAAAATGAAAAAAAAAAAAAAAAATTATATTTATCAAGAAACTAAATTTTAAAAGTCTTTGTTTTTTAATTTGCCAAATTTGTGGAAAAAGAAGCTGCCTCCTTATTGCTGCACGCCCTTCAATTCTGAAATTCAATATATAAAATAA
Source organism: Gonocerus acuteangulatus (assembly GCA_946811695.1). Taxonomy (NCBI): domain Eukaryota; kingdom Metazoa; phylum Arthropoda; class Insecta; order Hemiptera; family Coreidae; genus Gonocerus; species Gonocerus acuteangulatus. The sequence continues at coordinate 26,153,853 of OX328125.1, forward strand.
TTCTGTTAACACTGCGGCTGTCATAGTTTGGGAATACCTCAGAATGGAGTGCATTTTTTGTTTGAATTTTTCATGTAGACATTTTATTAAAATAAAAAATCTTCCAGTCAGCCAATTTGAAAACGGTAAACACTGTTGGAAAGCCCAAACAATACTGAAGGCAACTGTCTACCTGGAGCTGTAAAAGTGGATCCCCTCCATTTACAGCCTTTTGAATCTAAAGGGAAAAGTTATGGAGGAGTGTCCTTCTGAAGGGACACTCGTAAGCGGGTACGGTCGCTAGTATGAACACTATGCAATATTGGATCACACAATAATTTGTTTTCTCCCAAACCACGTTATACCAATTTCATAGGTAAACAAACATTGGCAAATTTAATTATCCAGACCTAATTGATTGGTTCCTAAAAATAATATATGATTATTATAAATTAACAAAACAAAAAAAAAAAAAATAATAATAAAATAAAGAAAATTTGTTGATCAGTAATTTTGTTCATTTGAATGTCGTAGTTCTTTAAACATTTTTTCATTTTCTCCTCTTCTAATTAAATCATTAGGTTTTTGGCCCTAGTATAAATGGATCAATTTCATGGATTGGTTTACTAAATTATAGCCAGCATATTGATGATAGCTTCATCAGCAATATGAAATATATTATTCTTTTTCACAGTCAGGTGAAACTTTCTCAAATGAGGCTCTTTAGATATAAAATAATTTTGCAGGATACTAATGAAAAAAGATTTTATTGAGAAAACTGAAATTGAGATGCGAGGGCTCAATCAATCATAATTAGGGCTCAGGGGCACTGGGCGTGGGCTATAACAGCGTAATTTTGCTTATTATCACTAAATATCTTTCTCATTAGGTGGGCACAACATTGACAGAGTTTCATTTATTTTAAGGAAACAACAATTAAGACCAGAAACGGGTAAATTATTAAGTTGATTCTGGGTGTAAAGCTGCACCCGTGTCTTTCTTACGAGGCGAATACCAATATACTGAGTTCTGTTGCAAGGAAGCCAAAATAAAGGCTGTTACATTCAAATTAACAATTTGTTTCCTGTGTAAGCCCTCTCTCCCAAAGGACAGAGTTTGATTATGTTTAAAATACATTTACAATAATTACACCCTCACTAGGGACCATTAAGTTGGTCTTTATTAGTGGGTTTCGGGAAAACCCCTACTCCTATCCCGTTTAGATCAGGAGAACAGGGATAATTCCCCACAAATATTTTATTGGTAGCGAGTCCTTTTCAAAAAACCGTTATCATCATCAACATGATATATACTGATTGTTGTCATCCAGTTCTTTTTTTCATTAGTTAAAGTAGTTTGCTCAAAATACATTTTTATTATTTCCACTTTAAAATTTTATAGGTTTCTAGAATTTTATTTTATTTCTCAATTACAAAAAATAAATAACATGTTTATATCTAAAAATCCTTTTTTTCCACGGCTCATCTGCATCTAGGCCATTAGTGCCTCCTATTGTAATCTTGCTTACAGTAAGTGATTATTATATTTTACTGATAACAATAATTTTACTATGTTATCTCTGATATACTTTCAGAACCAATTGTCAGTATGAATATAACTCAAGATGGACAATGTTATGTTATCGGAACATCAAACAAAGTTTGGCTGTTTGATAAGAGTACAGGAGAGTTACTTAATGAGTAAGTTTTTTTTTTTTTTTCTTTCAATCTAAAATTAACTTATTGTAACGATGAATACTTAAATCCTTCTATAATATAAACGTATTATTTATGACTAACACTAAATGTAAAAAAAAACTGTTTTTTGTAAAAATGTACAGCATAAGTTAAAAAACCTTATGAAAATGTTATGAAAACTGTATATTTATTCACTTTTTGAGTGCAGAGGAGGAGGGGGGGGGGGAGGTGATAGGAAGATTGAAAAGTATGTGGTTTTTATCAAATACAGGCAAATCGGTCTCTTGTTATTCCTTGCCTAATTGTAAGAGCATTTTTCCACTACAAGTGTCGAAGCAATTGAGTTTCATTAGTTAGAGTTCTCCGTGAGTATATCCTCCGCTGGCTTCTTACTAAGCTCAGAGCTTAATGTGAAGTCATTAAAATATTTTTGGTGTGCCGCTAGACTCGTTCAAATCTTACTGGTTTTGGCCCAAACCATGCCAGGATGATGCTCTTGCCATCTATAATTAATATAATTGTTTTAGAAAAAAAATCATAGATTGTGGTTCCTTGATATATTAAAGTAATTCCGTTGTTTGATTTGTTTTTCTTTCTGATGAATTGGAAAAAATTTTTCAATTATGTTAATTGAAGACGCTGTTTAAATCACAGCGTGAATAAAGCACTTCATTTAATATTTTTTTTTTAAAAAAACTAGGTACTTTCTTTTTTTTTTACATTTACATTTTAACCCCTTTAAAAGTGTCTGCCTTATTTATTATTATTTGTAAAATAGCCTTAATTTACAATTTTTTTACATTAATGATAGTTGGCTTCTGAATAAAACACTATTTTTGGGCAATATATTTTTGCACATTAACCCCTATGCGCTGTACCTGGTGTTCCTCAGTTATTCTAGCCAACACGTATATACCTTCTTATCTACCGAAGAGATATATTATAGCAAAATTTCAAGGGGCATAAAACACTTCATGAAAAGTGCGTTACCAGCTCTCCGACTACTATTTCTCAATAGTGACAAAAGATGCTCGAGATCGGGCTGATAGATAACATTCCATGTAGGTCTTGTGGGACAATGGAATACATGTAGGAGGATATTCTTCTCATGAGAGTGGAGTTGGATTTGCGTCTTTCCTTTGCATTGTGATGGTGTTGTCTGAAGAGGGCTTAAGATAACGAAATTAAATTAAGAGGTTAAATGAACATAAGGTGCATCTTAAAGTAAATTTACTAGGTAGTTATAATAATAATAAAACCTTTAAAGTTTAATGAATATTTATTTTTGACATATTTTAAATCCATATTTTTCAATTGATAAAATAAGATTTTTCCCTTTTCATTACAATTGAATAAAAGGCACACAAATTAAGTCTATGCTTGTAAATTAAAGGATTGTACTCCTGCAATGTCTGTGCCGTAGTCTCTCTCATTTTTGAAGGATTGGAATTATACTTTCCCTCTCAGCACATCACAGGCTCTTTCTGGAGGTTAAAAAAACACAACTTAATTATCTTTAAATAAAATTAAATACAAAATATGTTATTTTCAAATAACAGCATTTTGAATATATTTTCAAATAACAGCATTTTGATATTGCAGCTATTGAAGACTCATATATTCTTTTTATTTTGTCAATTTCAGGTTTTTTCTTTGGATTCAATCGTTATCTAATCGATTGAATCCAAAGAAGAAAGCTAAAAATTGACAATATTAAATGAATATATGAGTCTTCAATAGCTCTGATATTTATATTTGAAAATAACATATTTTGCATTTAATTGTATTTAAACTTAATTAAGTTGTTTTTTGATAAATTGAAGTTGTAGCTTATAAACAAAATTAATTTTTTCCTTGTATACATTACAAATTATTTGTTTGAATTTATTATTTTTTAAAATTTCTACTTCGATATATTTCTGCTCATCTTGAATTTGCTCATGGGCCTCTTCAGTTCACTTTCATTTTTACTATTAACAACAGCAACGAAATTTTCCTTCACTACATCTAGAACTGCGTCTTGAACATTTTCAGAACTAGCTTGGTTTTCAGTTTTATCTGTATTTTCAAATGTTACTCTCTTTTTAGGCCTTTTATTGCTGGACATTACAGTTTTGCTGTTTGAAATCATATCACTATCATTACAATCATCTTTAAAATCTGTACTTGAAATTTCAATAATTTTGCTTTGTAAAGATTGGCACTTTTCTTCAACCTCTTTCTCAATATCATTTTTTAGAGCATCATCTTCATTTGAAGAAATATCATCACTATCATTTTCACTGTCACCTTCACTATCATTTTCATTGTCATCTTCACTACTTGTGTCATTGTGGCCAATCCTATTTAACTCGTCTTCAATTTCTTCTTGAAGTTCTAGAGCTTCAAGGTGCTCCCAAATATCTTTTTCATCATTCAAAGTTGCAGAACCAGTTTTTTCTTTAAGTTCCTTTAGTTGCTTCCTATATTTTCGTTCCTTTTCCCTATGCTCTTCTTTCCAATTTTTCTCTTGATTTTCATCAAAAGGTTCAACAATTTCTTTACTTCCTTCACCACCGAATATATCTTTGCTTACAGAGTATTCTCTCATGGATTCTAGCAGTTTACTCTCCTTTTCCCATTTCTCTATTAGTTCATCTGCGTGCTTTATTCTCCTCTCACAAATGTCTACAGCTTTCTTTGAACTAGTTTTCAGGAACCATCCACATCCAAGAGTTACCCAAACATCATTTGTATGAACCAATTTTCCTTTTACAAAAGCTTTCTTTCCAATTGGAATGCAAACTGAATGCTGATGTTTTTCCTCGTAATAATTAAGGCTTTTAACAACTTCTTTATATTTATCCTTATAAGCATTCCATTGATTAAGGTTATTTTTATTGTCTAACAAAGCTTTTAAATATGTTTGCTGAAAAAGAGCCTCCTTTTCTCCAAAAGAATTATTTAGTGCTACTGCCATGTCAATAGTTCATGACAAAAGAAACTTATTCAAAGTTACTCATATATTCCATTGCCCAAGCAAGAAGTAGGTCAATAGTTAAAAAACATTTCTTCTAAGAATTTATTCGCACCTTCCCTTTGTTATTTACTCACAGAAATGCTGCTTGAGGTTATATAACAATGATTTATAAAGGCTATATTTTTATACCAAGAAAACTTAATTCCAAAGAGGCTCTCTGAAATTTCTGTACACTCCCAACGTTATGTTTTTATAGGCTTCCAGGTAGGCTGAGAATCAAGATGATTTATTTAACTGATTTACGAAAATTGTGATTTTTGGTTAGAAAAAAATATAAAAGTAAAATCTCAAAGAGAAGAAAAGTTTAAGGCGCCACAACAGACAGTATCATATGTGACTCATCCCATCTCAACGTTCGCTCTTGGAAACACTATAACACCGTTTCACATTTTCTTACCTGGTTTTAGTAAAATTCTCATTTTACTCTTAAACACAATTAAAATAAGCAACAACCAATTAAAACGGAAGACAAACTAATACAAAAACCCGTTCAAAACATCGTCCAATCAAAAATTACATTAGAACCTTTTTTGTAGACACACATACCACGATTTTCCAGCCGTTTTCGAGATATACGAAAATTCCAAAATATTTTATTTCTAGTACTTCCTTAACTCCAAACGGAACCAAAATTTAACTCTTACATTAGATGGATTTCAAACGTGTGGAACAAGTTTCAACTGAATCAACCGTTTCCAAATACCCAAACTGAAAATTAGTTTGGAAAATTATTTTTCATTGCCTTACAAATGAGAACATCATTATTTTTTATTTATTTATTTATTTTTTTTTTGCTGTAATGATACCTTGAGGGTGAACATTTTTTTCGTTGTTTTGTATCAAACAATATTCCAATAAGCGCCTTATTTCACCAATGAGCTAGAAGTGCTGATTGATGTTGAAGTTTGGGAATATTTTTAAAATTTTCAGAAAATATTTCAGTATCAAATATTACCACTTTTTTAGAATTGAATGGCTTTTGAAGTTATCATTATTTATTATAGCTTTTCGTGAGATAAAACAGACTGGACCAGATCGTTCTTTCTGGAAGAGTCTAGATTCGCCTCGCTATTGGCTGGCTCCATCCAATGAGGCTCCATAGAAAGGTCTGGGACGTTCCCAGCCGTTCGGCGCGCTAATATAAACTCAGGTGGCCTGTCAGCCTCTCAGATTACTACGGAACAACGTTACTAGCGATTTGAGATTCTGACTAGTGTTGTTATTGTGTTTTAACAATTTTGTGATTTAAGACTCTTAAAATGGTAGCAGTTGGAATAGACCTTGGTACAACTTATTCTTGCGTCGGCGTTTGGGAGCACGGGAAGGTAGAGATAATCGCAAACGATCAAGGGAACAGGACGACGCCCAGCTATGTGGCTTTCACCGACACTGAGAGGCTGATTGGTGACGCGGCGAAAAATCAGGTAGCTATGAACCCGCAGAACACAGTATTTGATGCTAAAAGGCTGATAGGCAGGAAATACGACGATCCTAAAATTCAAGAAGACCTCAAACATTGGCCTTTCAAAGTTGTCAACGATTGCTCAAAGCCAAAAATCCAAGTTGATTACAAGGGGGAATCGAAAAGGTTCGCCCCTGAAGAGATCAGCTCCATGGTACTTACCAAGATGAAAGAGACAGCTGAAGCTTACCTGGGTTCCAAGGTGAAGGATGCAGTAATCACAGTACCTGCCTATTTCAATGATTCTCAGAGGCAAGCCACAAAGGATGCAGGTGCCATCGCAGGTCTTAACGTAATGAGGATAATAAATGAGCCGACAGCCGCTGCTTTGGCTTATGGACTGGACAAGAACCTAAAAGGTGAGAGAAATGTGCTTATTTTCGATCTAGGAGGTGGCACTTTTGATGTTTCCATCCTTACTATTGATGAAGGATCTCTTTTCGAAGTCAAGTCGACTGCTGGAGATACCCACCTTGGCGGAGAAGACTTTGACAACAGACTTGTAGATCATCTGGCAGATGAGTTCAAGAGAAAGTTTAGGAAGGACGTAAAGACCAATGCCCGAGCCCTTAGAAGACTGAGGACAGCAGTGGAGAGGGCCAAGAGGACACTCTCGTCGAGCAGTGAAGCATCCATTGAAATTGACGCCCTCTGTCAAGGCATAGACTTCTACACAAAGGTGACGAGGGCTAGGTTTGAGGAGCTCTGTGCTGATCTCTTCAGATCCACTTTGCACCCTGTTGAAAAGGCACTGCAGGATGCCAAGCTCGACAAGGGCTCAATTCATGACGTCGTCTTGGTTGGGGGATCCACTCGAATTCCCAAAATCCAGAATCTTCTCCAGAATTTCTTTAATGGCAAGCCGCTCAACATGTCCATCAATCCTGATGAGGCTGTTGCTTACGGAGCTGCTGTACAAGCAGCAATCCTTAGCGGAGACCAGAGCTCGCAGATACAAGATGTGCTTCTAGTTGACGTAGCTCCACTCTCTCTGGGTATCGAAACTGCTGGTGGAGTCATGACCAAGATAATTGAGAGGAATAGCAGAATTCCATGCAAGCAGACTCAGATGTTCACAACCTACTCGGACAACCAGCCTGCAGTAACGATTCAAGTTTTTGAAGGAGAGAGGGTCATGACCAAGGACAACAACCTGCTTGGTACATTTGATCTCACAGGGATCCCACCTGCCCTTCGTGGAGTTCCAAAGATTGAAGTCACATTCGATATGGATGCCAACGGCATCCTAAACGTCTCAGCTAAAGAAAACGGAACAGGAAAGTCAAAGAACATAAGGATAGAGAACAATAAGGGACGGCTTTCTAAGGAAGAGATCGATAGGATGGTGAATGAAGCTGAAAAATACAAGGCTGAAGATGATGCCCAAAGAGAGAGGATAGCCGCCCGAAATCAACTGGAGAGTTATATATTCTCCATAAGGCAAGCCATTGATGAAGCCGGGGACAAGTTGAGCCAAGAAGACAAAAACAAAGCTAAAGCAACATGTGACGAGGCAATGAGATGGCTGGACACTAACAGCCTAGCTGAGAAGGAGGAATACCAACACAAACTCCAGGAGCTTCAAAAGGAATGTGTCTCTTACATGACAAAAATACATAATTCTGGTGCAGGCTCCACTTGCAGCCAGCAGGACGGAAACAACTTTGCAAGCTCTTCAGGTGGCCCTACTGTAGAAGAGGTCGACTAAGGCTGATATCTCAATACAAATTCTTACTATAAAAATGTTTTATTTATGTAAATATTTTTAGGTTAATTTATGTATGGTTCCTAGTTGTTACACTCCCTAAATCTAATTTGGATTTACTTTTTACATCATATTATAAGACTGCTTTAAAACAATTTATTTATTGTATTAATTTTAAATGTTAATATTTTTGTTATAAATAAAATTTTCTTTTTCTTTATTTGTGTCTTCAATAAACCTTGATAGGTATATGTCCCTCATTAAGATATTTTAGGTCTCACTGCTAAGGAGATCTTTAAAACTGATGATTCTTAACACTATACATTTCAACACTACCATATTGTGACAAAATATCTTGAAAACGAAATGGAACAATTTTGCAAACTTAAAAATGATAAATAGAATGTGGCTAGCTTTTTGAGAGGTAATCAGCTGTATACGTTTTAGCTAGGCAACAGTTCATATTCCCCTGATAGACTCAACAAGGGAGTTCATTCTCAGAACTACAGAAGTCCGACTCGCAGGAACTGCATCATCTTAGTGTGTGACCGTTCTTATTCCTATTGTCATTTGGAAAGCTTAGAATAGAAACAGTTAATGCACAAAACTTTTTTTTTTTTTTTTTTTTTTTTTTCTACTTTAGAACATTGCAAAACACCTGCCAATCTGTATTTATTGTATTAAAACAAATTTAGTTCCAAGAAGTAGGGTGGGACACATATGTCCCTCTGATAGATCCTACTAATTTCTGAGCCCCTTCACAACCTTACACAGGCAGAGGATCTAAATACGACATATATGTCCCGTTGTGCGTGGTAGAGCACTCGACTAATGAACTGGAGGACCTGAGTTCAAAATCCGAGCCCACACAGATTTTTATCTTCCAGTGTCGTCATTTGAGGGTTGGATTTGGGGGTCCTAGATCATCCCTAAGCTCACCC